>CM059789.1:988804-1026304 GCA_030435695.1 Brachymystax lenok tsinlingensis
CAGGCCGCTGCTCCACTCCTCAGGCCGCTGCTCCACTCCTCAGACCGCTGCTCCACTCCTCAGGCCGCTGCTCCACTCCTCAGACCGCTGCTCCACTCCTCAGGCCGCTGCTCCACTCCTCAGGCCGCTGACTTACTACTTGGTGGCAAAACCCTTGTTGGCAATCACAGAGGTCAGACGTTTCTTGTAGTTGGCCACCAGGTTTGCACACATCTAAGGAGGGATTTTGTCCCACTCCTCTTTGCAGATCTTCTCCAAGTCATTAATATGTGTCATGATATTCAGTAGGGGACAGGTATAAAGACATTAATATGTGACATGATATTCAGTAGGGGACAGGTATAAAGACATTAATATGTGTCCATGATATTCAGTAGGGGACAGGTATAAAGACATTAATATGTGACATGATATTCAGTAGGGGACAGGTATAAAGACATTAATATGTGTCATGATATTCAGTAGGGGACAGGTATAAAGACATTAATATGTGTCCATGATATTCAGCAGGGGACAGGTATAAAGACATTAATATGTGTCCATGATATTCAGTAGGGGACAGGTGTAAAGACATTAATATGTGACCATGATATTCAGCAGGGGACAGGTATAAAGACATTAATATGTGTCCATGATATTCAGCAGGGGACAGGTATAAAGACATTAATATGTGTCATGATATTCAGCAGGGGACAGGTATAAAGACATTAATATGTGTCCATGATATTCAGTAGGGGACAGGTATAAAGACATTAATATGTGTCCATGATATTCAGCAGGGGACAGGTATAAAGACATTAATATGTGTCCATGATATTCAGTAGGGGACAGGTGTAAAGACATTAATATGTGACATGATATTCAGTAGGGGACAGGTATAAAGACATTAATATGTGTCCATGATATTCAGTAGGGGACAGGTATAAAGACATTAATATGTGTCCATGATATTCAGTAGGGGACAGGTATAAAGACATTAATATGTTTCCATGATATTCAGCAGGGGACAGGTATAAAGACATTAATATGTGTCCATGATATTCAGCAGGGGACAGGTATGAAGACATTAATATGTGTCCATGATATTCAGTAGGGGACAGGTATACAGACATTAATATGTGTCCATGATATTCAGTAGGGGACAGGTATAAAGACATTAATATGTGACATGATATTCAGTAGGGGACAGGTATAAAGACATTAATATGTGTCCATGATATTCAGCAGGGGACAAGTATAAAGACATTAATATGTGTCCATGATATTCAGCAGGGGACAGGTATAAAGACATTAATATGTGTCCATGATATTCAGCAGGGGACAGGTATAAAGACATTAATATGTGTCCATGATATTCAGCAGGGGACAGGTATAAAGAAATTAACATGTGTCCATGATATTCAGCAGGGGACAGGTATAAAGACATTAATATGTGTCCATGATATTCAGTAGGGGAGAGGTATAAAGACATTAATATGTGTCCATGATATTCAGTAGGGGACAGGTATAAAGACATTAATATGTGTCCATGATATTCAGCAGGGGACAGGTATAAAGACATTAATATGTGTCCATGATATTCAGCAGGGGACAGGTATAAAGACATTAATATGTGTCCATGATATTCAGCAGGGGACAGGTATAAAGACATTAATATGTGTCCATGATATTCAGTAGGGGACAGGTATAAAGACATTAATATGTGTCCATGATATTCAGTAGGGGACAGGTATGAAGACGTTAATATGTGTCCATGATATTCAGTAGGGGACATGTATAAAGACATTAATATGTGTCATGATATTCAGTAGGGGACAGGTATAAAGACATTAATATGTGTCATGATATTCAGTAGGGGACAGGTATAAAGACATTAATATGTGACATGATATTCAGCAGGGGACAGGTATAAAGACATTAATATGTGTCCATGATATTCAGTAGGGGACAGGTATAAAGACATTAATATGTGTCCATGATATTCAGCAGGGGACAGGTATAAAGACATTAATATGTGTCCATGATATTCAGCAGGGGACAGGTATAAAGACATTAATATGTGTCCATGATATTCAGTAGGGGACAGGTATAAAGACATTAATATGTGTCCATGATATTCAGTAGGGGACAGGTATTAAGACATTAATATGTGTCCATGATATTAAGCAGGGGACAGGTATAAAGACATTAATATGTGTCCATGATATTCAGCAGGGTACAGGTATAAAGACATTAATATGTGACATGATATTCAGCAGGGGACAGGTATAAAGACATTAATATGTGTCATGATATTCAGTAGGGGACAGGTATAAAGACATTAATATGTGTCCATGATATTCAGTAGGGGAGAGGTATAAAGACATTAATATCTGTCCATGATATTCAGTAGGGGACAGGTATAAAGACATTAATATGTGTCCATGATATTCAGTAGGGGACAGGTATAAAGACATTAATATGTGTCCATGATATTCAGTAGGGGACAGGTATAAAGACATTAATATGTGTCCATGATATTCAGTAGGGGACAGGTATAAAGACATTAATATGTGTCCATGATATTCAGTAGGGGACAGGTATAAAGACATTAATATGTGTCCATGATATTCAGTAGGGGGACAGGTATAAAGACATTAATATGTGTCCATGATATTCAGTAGGGGACAGGTATAAAGACATTAATATGTGTCCATGATATTCAGTAGGGGACAGGTATAAAGACATTAATATGTGTCCATGATATTCAGTAGGGGACAGGTATAAAGACATTAATATGTGTCCATGATATTCAGTAGGGGACAGGTATAAAGACATTAATATGTGTCCATGATATTCAGTAGGGGACAGGTATAAAGACATTAATATGTGTCCATGATATTCAGTAGGGGACAGGTATAAAGACATTAATATGTGTCCATGATATTCAGTAGGGGACAGGTATAAAGACATTAATATGTGTCCATGATATTCAGTAGGCGACAGGTATGAAGACATTAATATGTGTCCATGATATTCAGCAGGGACAGGTATAAAGACATTAATATGTGTCCATGATATTCAGTAGGGGACAGGTATAAAGACATTAATATGTGTCCATGATATTCAGTAGGGGACAGGTATAAAGACATTAATATGTGTCCATGATATTCAGCAGGGGACAGGTATAAAGACATTAATATGTGTCCATGATATTCAGTAGGGGACAGGTATAAAGACATTAATATGTGTCCATGATATTCAGTAGGGGACAGGTATAAAGACATTAATATGTGTCCATGATATTCAGCAAGGGGACAGGTATAAAGACATTAATATGTGTCCATGATATTCAGCAGGGGACAGGTATAAAGACATTAATATGTGTCCATGATATTCAGTAGGGGACAGGTATAAAGACATTAATATGTGTCCATGATATTCAGTAGGGGACAGGTATAAAGACATTAATATGTGTCCATGATATTCAGTAGGGGACAGGTATAAAGACATTAATATGTGTCCATGATATTCAGTAGGGGACAGGTATAAAGACATTAATATGTGTCCATGATATTCAGTAGGGGACAGGTATAAAGACATTAATATGTGTCCATGATATTCAGTAGGGGACAGGTATAAAGACATTAATATGTGTCCATGATATTCAGTAGGGGACAGGTATAAAGACATTAATATGTGTCCATGATATTCAGTAGGGGACAGGTATAAAGACATTAATATGTGTCCATGATATTCAGTAGGGGACAGGTATAAAGACATTAATATGTGTCCATGATATTCAGTAGGGACAGGTATAAAGACATTAATATGTGTCCATGATATTCAGTAGGGGACAGGTATAAAGACATTAATATGTGTCCATGATATTCAGTAGGGGACAGGTATAAAGACATTAATATGTGTCCATGATATTCAGTAGGGGACAGGTATAAAGACATTAATATGTGTCCATGATATTCAGTAGGGGACAGGTATAAAGACATTAATATGTGTCCATGATATTCAGTAGGGGACAGGTATAAAGACATTAATATGTGTCCATGATATTCAGTAGGGGACAGGTATAAAGACATTAATATGTGTCCATGATATTCAGTAGGGGACAGGTATAAAGACATTAATATGTGTCCATGATATTCAGTAGGGGACAGGTATAAAGACATTAATATGTGTCCATGATATTCAGTAGGACAGGTATAAAGACATTAATATGTGTCCATGATATTCAGTAGGGGACAGGTATAAAGACATTAATATGTGTCCATGATATTCAGTAGGGGACAGGTATAAAGACATTAATATGTGTCCATGATATTCAGTAGGGGACAGGTATAAAGACATTAATATGTGTCCATGATATTCAGTAGGGGACAGGTATAAAGACATTAATATGTGTCCATGATATTCAGTAGGGGACAGGTATAAAGACATTAATATGTGTCCATGATATTCAGTAGGGGACAGGTATAAAGACATTAATATGTGTCCATGATATTCAGTAGGGGACAGGTATAAAGACATTAATATGTGACATGATATTCAGTAGGGGACAGGTATATAAAGACATTAATATGTGTCCATGATATTCAGTAGGGGACAGGTATAAAGACATTAATATGTGTCCATGATATTCAGTAGGGGACAGGTATAAAGACATTAATATGTGTCCATGATATTCAGCAGGGGACAGGTATAAAGACATTAATATGTGTCCATGATATTCAGTAGGGGACAGGTATAAAGACATTAATATGTGACATGATATTCAGTAGGGGACAGGTATAAAGACATTAATATGTGTCCATGATATTCAGTAGGGGACAGGTATAAAGACATTAATATGTGTCCATGATATTCAGCAGGGGACAGGTATAAAGACATTAATATGTGTCCATGATATTCAGTATGGGACAGGTATAAAGACATTAATATGTGTCCATGATATTCAGTAGGGGACAGGTATAAAGACATTAATATGTGTCCATGATATTCAGCAGGGGACAGGTATAAAGACATTAATATGTGTCCATGATATTCAGTAGGGGACAGGTATAAAGACATTAATATGTGTCCATGATATTCAGCAGGGGACAGGTATAAAGACATTAATATGTGTCCATGATATTCAGCAGGGGACAGGTATAAAGACATTAATATGTGTCCATGATATTCAGTAGGGGACAGGTATAAAGACATTAATATGTGTCCATGATATTCAGCAAGGGACAGGTATTAAGACATTAATATGTGTCCATGATATTAATCAGGGGACAGGTATAAAGACATTAATATGTGTCCATGATATTCAGCAGGGGACAGGTATAAAGACATTAATATGTGTCCATGATATTCAGTAGGGGACAGGTATAAAGACATTAATATGTGTCCATGATATTCAGCAAGGGACAGGTATTAAGACATTAATATGTGTCCATGATATTAAGCAGGGACAGGTATAAAGACATTAATATGTGTCCATGATATTCAGTAGGGGACAGGTATAAAGACATTAATATGTGTCATGATATTCCAGTAGGGACAGGTATAAAGACATTAATATGTGACATGATATTCAGTAGGGGACAGGTATAAAGACATTAATATGTGTCCATGATATTCAGTAGGGGACAGGTATAAAGACATTAATATGTGTCCATGATATTCAGTAGGGGACAGGTATAAAGACATTAATATGTGTCCATGATATTCAGTAGGGGACAGGTATAAAGACATTAATATGTGTCCATGATATTCAGTAGGGGACAGGTATAAAGACATTAATATGTGTCATGATATTCAGTAGGGACAGGTATAAAGACATTAATATGTGTCCATGATATTCAGTAGGGGACAGGTATAAAGACATTAATATGTGTCCATGATATTCAGTAGGGGACAGGTATAAAGACATTAATATGTGTCCATGATATTCAGTAGGGGACAGGTATAAAGACATTAATATGTGTCCATGATATTCAGTAGGGGACAGGTATAAAGACATTAATATGTGTCCATGATATTCAGTAGGGGACAGGTATAAAGACATTAATATGTGTCCATGATATTCAGTAGGGACAGGTATAAAGACATTAATATGTGTCCATGATATTCAGTAGGGGACAGGTATAAAGACATTAATATGTGTCCATGATATTCAGTAGGGACAGGTATAAAGACATTAATATGTGTCCATGATATTCAGTAGGGGACAGGTATAAAGACATTAATATGTGTCCATGATATTCAGTAGGGGACAGGTATAAAGACATTAATATGTGTCCATGATATTCAGTAGGGGACAGGTATAAAGACATTAATATGTGTCCATGATATTCAGTAGGGGACAGGTATAAAGACATTAATATGTGTCCATGATATTCAGCAGGGGACAGGTATAAAGACATTAATATGTGTCCATGATATTCAGTAGGGGACAGGTATAAAGACATTAATATGTGTCCATGATATTCAGTAGGGGACAGGTATAAAGACATTAATATGTGTCCATGATATTCAGTAGGGGACAGGTATAAAGACATTAATATGTGTCCATGATATTCAGTAGGGGACAGGTATAAAGACATTAATATGTGTCCATGATATTCAGTAGGGGACAGGTATAAAGACATTAATATGTGTCCATGATATTCAGTAGGGGACAGGTATAAAGACATTAATATGTGTCCATGATATTCAGTAGGGGACAGGTATAAAGACATTAATATGTGTCCATGATATTCAGTAGGGGACAGGTATAAAGACATTAATATGTGTCCATGATATTCAGTAGGGGACAGGTATAAAGACATTAATATGTGTCCATGATATTCAGTAGGGGACAGGTATAAAGACATTAATATGTGTCCATGATATTCAGTAGGGACAGGTATAAAGACATTAATATGTGTCCATGATATTCAGTAGGGGACAGGTATAAAGACATTAATATGTGTCCATGATATTCAGTAGGGGACAGGTATAAAGACATTAATATGTGTCCATGATATTCAGTAGGGGACAGGTATAAAGACATTAATATGTGTCCATGATATTCAGTAGGGACAGGTATAAAGACATTAATATGTGTCCATGATATTCAGTAGGGGACAGGTATAAAGACATTAATATGTGTCCATGATATTCAGTAGGGGACAGGTATAAAGACATTAATATGTGTCCATGATATTCAGTAGGGGACAGGTATAAAGACATTAATATGTGTCCATGATATTCAGTAGGGGACAGGTATAAAGACATTAATATGTGTCCATGATATTCAGTAGGGGACAGGTATAAAGACATTAATATGTGTCCATGATATTCAGTAGGGGACAGGTATAAAGACATTAATATGTGTCCATGATATTCAGTAGGGGACAGGTATAAAGACATTAATATGTGTCCATGATATTTCAGTAGGGACAGGTATAAAGACATTAATATGTGTCCATGATATTCAGTAGGGGACAGGTATAAAGACATTAATATGTGTCCATGATATTCAGTAGGGGACAGGTATAAAGACATTAATATGTGTCCATGATATTCAGTAGGGGACAGGTATAAAGACATTAATATGTGTCCATGATATTCAGTAGGGGACAGGTATAAAGACATTAATATGTGTCCATGATATTCAGTAGGGACAGGTATAAAGACATTAATATGTGTCCATGATATTCAGTAGGGGACAGGTATAAAGACATTAATATGTGTCCATGATATTCAGTAGGGACAGGTATAAAGACATTAATATGTGTCCATGATATTCAGTAGGGGACAGGTATAAAGACATTAATATGTGTCCATGATATTCAGTAGGGGACAGGTATAAAGACATTAATATGTGTCCATGATATTCAGTAGGGGACAGGTATAAAGACATTAATATGTGTCCATGATATTCAGTAGGGGACAGGTATAAAGACATTAATATGTGTCCATGATATTCAGTAGGGGACAGGTATAAAGACATTAATATGTGTCCATGATATTCAGTAGGGGACAGGTATAAAGACATTAATATGTGTCCATGATATTCAGTAGGGGACAGGTATAAAGACATTAATATGTGTCCATGATATTCAGTAGGGGACAGGTATAAAGACATTAATATGTGTCCATGATATTCAGTAGGGGACAGGTATAAAGACATTAATATGTGTCCATGATATTCAGTAGGGGACAGGTATAAAGACATTAATATGTGTCCATGATATTCAGTAGGGGACAGGTATAAAGACATTAATATGTGTCCATGATATTCAGCAGGGGACAGGTATAAAGACATTAATATGTGTCCATGATATTCAGTAGGGGACAGGTATAAAGACATTAATATGTGTCCATGATATTCAGTAGGGGACAGGTATAAAGACATTAATATGTGTCCATGATATTCAGTAGGGGACAGGTATAAAGACATTAATATGTGTCCATGATATTCAGTAGGGGACAGGTATAAAGACATTAATATGTGTCCATGATATTCAGTAGGGGACAGGTATAAAGACATTAATATGTGTCCATGATATTCAGTAGGGGACAGGTATAAAGACATTAATATGTGTCCATGATATTCAGTAGGGGACAGGTATAAAGACATTAATATGTGTCCATGATATTCAGTAGGGGACAGGTATAAAGACATTAATATGTGTCCATGATATTCAGCAGGGGACAGGTATAAAGACATTAATATGTGTCCATGATATTCAGTAGGGGACAGGTATAAAGACATTAATATGTGTCATGATATTCAGTAGGGGACAGGTATAAAGACATTAATATGTGTCCATGATATTCAGTAGGCGACAGGTATGAAGACATTAATATGTGTCCATGATATTCAGCAGGGACAGGTATAAAGACATTAATATGTGTCCATGATATTCAGTAGGGGACAGGTATAAAGACATTAATATGTGTCCATGATATTCAGTAGGGGACAGGTATAAAGACATTAATATGTGTCCATGATATTCAGTAGGCGACAGGTATGAAGACATTAATATGTGTCCATGATATTCAGCAGGGACAGGTATAAAGACATTAATATGTGTCCATGATATTCAGCAGGGGACAGGTATAAAGACATTAATATGTGTCCATGATATTCAGTAGGGGACAGGTATAAAGACATTAATATGTGTCCATGATATTCAGTAGGGACAGGTATAAAGACATTAATATGTGTCCATGATATTCAGTAGGGACAGGTATAAAGACATTAATATGTGTCCATGATATTCAGTAGGGGACAGGTATAAAGACATTAATATGTGTCCATGATATTCAGTAGGGGACAGGTATAAAGACATTAATATGTGTCCATGATATTCAGCAGGGGACAGGTATAAAGACATTAATATGTGTCCATGATATTCAGTAGGGGACAGGTATAAAGACATTAATATGTGTCCATGATATTCAGTAGGGACAGGTATAAAGACATTAATATGTGTCCATGATATTCAGTAGGGGACAGGTATAAAGACATTAATATGTGTCCATGATATTCAGTAGGGGACAGGTATAAAGACATTAATATGTGTCCATGATATTCAGTAGGGGACAGGTATAAAGACATTAATATGTGTCCATGATATTCAGTAGGGGACAGGTATAAAGACATTAATATGTGTCCATGATATTCAGTAGGGGACAGGTATAAAGACATTAATATGTGTCCATGATATTCAGTAGGGGACAGGTATAAAGACATTAATATGTGTCCATGATATTCAGTAGGGGACAGGTATAAAGACATTAATATGTGTCCATGATATTCAGTAGGGGACAGGTATAAAGACATTAATATGTGTCCATGATATTCAGTAGGGGACAGGTATAAAGACATTAATATGTGTCCATGATATTCAGTAGGGGACAGGTATAAAGACATTAATATGTGTCCATGATATTCAGTAGGGGACAGGTATAAAGACATTAATATGTGTCCATGATATTCAGTAGGGGACAGGTATAAAGACATTAATATGTGTCCATGATATTCAGTAGGGGACAGGTATAAAGACATTAATATGTGTCCATGATATTCAGTAGGGGACAGGTATAAAGACATTAATATGTGTCCATGATATTCAGCAGGGGACAGGTATAAAGACATTAATATGTGTCCATGATATTCAGCAGGGGACAGGTATAAAGACATTAATATGTGTCCATGATATTCAGTAGGGGACAGGTATAAAGACATTAATATGTGTCCATGATATTCAGTAGGGGACAGGTATAAAGACATTAATATGTGTCCATGATATTCAGTAGGGGACAGGTATAAAGACATTAATATGTGTCCATGATATTCAGAAGGGGACAGGTATAAAGACATTAATATGTGTCCATGATATTCAGTAGGGGACAGGTATAAAGACATTAATATGTGTCCATGATATTCAGTAGGGGACAGGTATAAAGACATTAATATGTGTCCATGATATTCAGTAGGGGACAGGTATAAAGACATTAATATGTGTCCATGATATTCAGTAGGGACAGGTATAAAGACATTAATATGTGTCCATGATATTCAGTAGGGGACAGGTATAAAGACATTAATATGTGTCCATGATATTCAGTAGGGGACAGGTATAAAGACATTAATATGTGTCCATGATATTCAGTAGAGGACAGGTATAAAGACATTAATATGTGTCCATGATATTCAGTAGGGGACAGGTATAAAGACATTAATATGTGTCCATGATATTCAGTAGGGGACAGGTATAAAGACATTAATATGTGTCCATGATATTCAGTAGGGGACAGGTATAAAGACATTAATATGTGTCCATGATATTCAGTAGGGGACAGGTATAAAGACATTAATATGTGTCCATGATATTCAGTAGGGGACAGGTATAAAGACATTAATATGTGTCCATGATATTCAGTAGGGGACAGGTATAAAGACATTAATATGTGTCCATGATATTCAGTAGGGGACAGGTATAAAGACATTAATATGTGTCCATGATATTCAGTAGGGGACAGGTATAAAGACATTAATATGTGTCCATGATATTCAGTAGGGGACAGGTATAAAGACATTAATATGTGTCCATGATATTCAGTAGGGGACAGGTATAAAGACATTAATATGTGTCCATGATATTCAGTAGGGGACAGGTATAAAGACATTAATATGTGTCCATGATATTCAGCAGGGGACAGGTATAAAGACATTAATATGTGTCCATGATATTCAGTAGGGGACAGGTATGAAGACATTAATATGTGTCCATGATATTCAGTAGGGGACAGGTATAAAGACATTAATATGTGTCATGATATTCAGTAGGGGACAGGTATAAAGACATTAATATGTGTCATGATATTCAGTAGGGGACAGGTATAAAGACATTAATATGTGACATGATATTCATCAGGGGACAGGTATATAAAGACATTAATATGTGTCCATGATATTCAGTAGGGGACAGGTATAAAGACATTAATATGTGTCCATGATATTCAGCAGGGGACAGGTATAAAGACATTAATATGTGTCCATGATATTCAGCAGGGGACAGGTATAAAGACATTAATATGTGACATGATATTCAGTAGGGGACAGGTATAAAGACATTAATATGTGACATGATATTCAGTAGGGGACAGGTATAAAGACATTAATATGTGTCCATGATATTCAGTAGGGGACAGGTATAAAGACATTAATATGTGTCCATGATATTCAGCAGGGGACAGGTATAAAGACATTAATATGTGTCCATGATATTCAGTAGGGGACAGGTATAAAGACATTAACATGTGTCCATGATATTCAGTAGGGGACAGGTATAAAGACATGAAATATGTGTCCATGATATTCAGCAGGGGACAGGTATAAAGACATTAATATGTGTCCATGATATTCAGTAGGGGACAGGTATAAAGACATTAATATGTGTCCATGATATTCAGCAGGGGACAGGTATAAAGACATTAATATGTGTCCATGATATTCAGCAGGGGACAGGTATAAAGACATTAATATGTGTCCATGATATTCAGTAGGGGACAGGTATAAAGACATTAATATGTGTCCATGATATTCAGCAAGGGACAGGTATTAAGACATTAATATGTGTCCATGATATTAAGCAGGGGACAGGTATAAAGACATTAATATGTGTCCATGATATTCAGCAGGGTACAGGTATAAAGACATTAATATGTGACATGATATTCAGTAGGGGACAGGTATAAAGACATTAATATGTGTCATGATATTCAGTAGGGTACAGGTATAAAGACATTAATATGTGTCCATAATATTCAGAAGGGGACAGGTATAAAGACATTAATATGTGACATGATATTCAGTAGGGGACAGGTGTAAAGACATTAATATGTGTCCATGATATTCAGTAGGGGACAGGTATAAAGACATTAATATGTGTCCATGATATTCAGTAGGGGACAGGTATAAAGACATTAATATGTGTCCATGATATTCAGCAGGGGACAGGTATAAAGACATTAATATGTGTCCATGATATTCAGTAGGGGACAGGTATAAAGACATTAATATGTGTCCATGATATTCAGTAGGGGACAGGTATAAAGACATTAATATGTGTCCATGATATTCAGTAGAGGACAGGTATAAAGACATTAATATGTGTCCATGATATTCAGTAGGGGACAGGTAAAAAGACATTAATATGTGTCCATGATATTCAGTAGGGGACAGGTATAAAGACATTAATATGTGTAATGATATTCAGTAGGGGACTGGTATAAAGACATTAATATGTGTCCATGATATTCAGTAGGGGACAGGTATTAAGACATTAATATGTGTCCATGATATTCAGTAGGGGACAGGTATAAAGACATTAATATGTGTCCATGATATTCAGTAGGGGACAGGTATAAAGACATTAATATGTGTCCATGATATTCAGCAGGGGACAGGTATAAAGACATTAATATGTGTCCATGATATTCAGTAGGGGACAGGTGTAAAGACATTAATATGTGTCCATGATATTCAGTAGGGGACAGGTATAAAGACATTAATATGTGTCCATGATATTCAGTAGGGGACAGGTATAAAGACATTAATATGTGTCCATGATATTCAGTAGGGGACAGGTATAAAGACATTAATATGTGTCCATGATATTCAGCAGGGGACAGGTATAAAGACATTAATATGTGTCCATGATATT
The DNA here is from genome assembly GCA_030435695.1 of Brachymystax lenok tsinlingensis. Taxonomy (NCBI): domain Eukaryota; kingdom Metazoa; phylum Chordata; class Actinopteri; order Salmoniformes; family Salmonidae; genus Brachymystax; species Brachymystax lenok. The sequence continues at coordinate 1,002,010 of CM059789.1, forward strand.
CAGTAGGGGACAGGTATGAAGACATTAATATGTGTCCATGATATTCAGTAGGGGACAGGTATAAAGACATTAATATGTGTCATGATATTCAGTAGGGGACAGGTATAAAGACATTAATATGTGTCATGATATTCAGTAGGGGACAGGTATAAAGACATTAATATGTGACATGATATTCAGCAGGGGACAGGTATATAAAGACATTAATATGTGTCCATGATATTCAGTAGGGGACAGGTATAAAGACATTAATATGTGTCCATGATATTCAGCAGGGGACAGGTATAAAGACATTAATATGTGTCCATGATATTCAGCAGGGGACAGGTATAAAGACATTAATATGTGTCCATGATATTCAGTAGGGGACAGGTATAAAGACATTTATATGTGTCCATGATATTCAGTAGGGGACAGGTATAAAGACATTAATATGTGTCCATGATATTCAGTAGGGGACAGGTATAAAGACATTAATATGTGTCCATGATATTCAGTAGGGGACAGGTATAAAGACATTAATATGTGTCCATGATATTCAGTAGGGGACAGGTATAAAGACATTAATATGTGTCCATGATATTCAGTAGGGGACAGGTATAAAGACATTAATATGTGTCCATGATATTCAGCAGGGGACAGGTATAAAGACATTAATATGTGTCCATGATATTCAGTAGGGGACAGGTATAAAGACATTAATATGTGTCCATGATATTCAGTAGGGGACAGGTATAAAGACATTAATATGTGTCCATGATATTCAGCAGGGGACAGGTATAAAGACATTAATATGTGTCCATGATATTCAGTAGGGGACAGGTATAAAGACATTAATATGTGTCCATGATATTCAGCAGGGGACAGGTATAAAGACATTAATATGTGTCCATGATATTCAGTAGGGGACAGGTATAAAGACATTAATATGTGACATGATATTCAGCAGGGGACAGGTATGAAGACATTAATATGTGTCCATGATATTCAGTAGGGGACAGGTATAAAGACATTAATATGTGTCATGATATTCAGTAGGGGACAGGTATAAAGACATTAATATGTGTCCATGATATTCAGCAGGGGACAGGTATAAAGACATTAATATGTGTCCATGATATTCAGTAGGGGACAGGTATAAAGACATTAATATGTGACATGATATTCAGCAGGGGACAGGTATGAAGACATTAATATGTGTCCATGATATTCAGTAGGGGACAGGTATAAAGACATTAATATGTGTCATGATATTCAGTAGGGGACAGGTAGAAAGATAATGTCAGCCCTACACACCCTGTTTTCTACCTGACTCCCTTTATCTCTCTAATTCTCTGTTTTTCTCCCTGTGTCTCCTTCCCTCTCGCTCCCTCTCTCTCTCACACCCCTCCCTCCCTCTATCTCCCTCCCTCACTCTCTCTTTCTCTCCCACCTTCCTTTAACCTCTCTCACCCCTTCCCACTCTCTCTCTCCCATCTCTATCTCCCTCCCTCTCGCTCCCTCTCTCTCTCACACCCCTCCCTCCCTCTTTCTCCCTCCCTCCTCTCTCCATGCTTCTTGACTGTCTTTTCTACTCACCTCTCTCTCCCTTTACCCCCCTCACCTGTCTCCACCCCCCCTGTCTCCCTCCTCACTCCTCTCCACCACTCCCCTGCCTCCATCTTATCCCGCTGGTATTTACTTAATCATAGTTTCCAGTTGTTATATTCGGTTGTATTGACATGGTTAAGCTTAGACAATTAACTAAAGTTTCCATTTTGTAAAGAGAGAAAGAGGAGGGCTTTGAAACGGGACAATGCTAATACCAAGAGAAACCTTTTGATGTCCCTCTCTCTGTTATAACCTGTTGATTACAGACTTTTAGAGGTCCCTCTCTCTGTTATAACCTGTTTATTACAGACCTTTAGAGGTCCCTCTCTCTGTTATAACCTGTTGATTACAGACCTTTAGAGGTCCCTCTCTCTGTTATAACCTGTTTATTACAGACCTTTAGAGGTCCCTCTCTCTGTTATAACCTGTTGATTACAGACCTTTAGAGGTCCCTCTCTCTGTTATAACCTGTTGATTACAGACCTTTAGAGGTCCCTCTCTCTGTTATAACCTGTTGATTACAGACCTTTAGAGGTCCCTCTCTCTGTTATAACCTGTTGATTACAGACCTTTGAGATGTCCCTCTCTCTGTTATAACCTGTTTATTACAGACCTTTAGAGGTCCCTCTCTCTGTTATAACCTGTTGATTACAGACCTTTAGAGGTCCCTCTCTCTGTTATAACCTGTTGATTACAGACCTTTGAGATGTCCCTCTCTCTGTTATAACCTGTTTATTACAGACCTTTAGAGGTCCCTCTCTCTGTTATAACCTGTTTATTACATAGGAAGGATGGTCTCGGGGTTCAACAGTGAAACAGCGGTTCTATAGAGACTTGAAAGCGCGTCATGCTGCCCATTCTTGGACCCCGGGCGGTAGGAGATGGTAATGTTGAACCGAGTGAATAGCAGGGCCCATCCAGCTTGCCCAAAGTTGAAGTGCAGAGATATTCCAGGTTCTTGTGGTCAGTCCACACTATGAATGGATGTAGCGACCCCTCTAACCAGTGCATCCACTCCTCCAAGGCCATCTTCACTGCAAGCAGTTCTCGATTTTAATAGTTCCTGACAGTGGTGTTAAGATGATGGAAAAGGAAAGTTCATGGATGCAGCTTTTGGTCCTGGGCAGAACGCTGGGACAGGACAGCCCCCACTCCGATGTCCTGGTCCTGGGCAGAATGCTAGAGGACATGAAGGACGTGGAGGACCGTGGAGGATCGTGGAGGACGTGGAGGATCGTGGAGGACGTGGGCAGCAGGTAGCCTAGTGGTTAGAGCTTTGGACTTGTAACCGGAGGGTTGCAAGTTCGAATCCCCCGAGCTGACAAGGGAAAAAAATCTGTCGTTCTGCCCCTGAACAAGGCAGTTAACCCACTGTTCCCCGGGCGCCGAAGACATGGATGTCGATTAAGGCAGCCCCCCGCACCTCCCTGATTCAGAGGGGTTGGGTTAAATGCGGAAGACACATTTCTGTTGAAGGCATTTGGTTGTACAACTGACTAATAATGGTGACTTTGACTTTGGACGTGAAGGACCGTGGAGGACTGTGGAGGACGTGGTTAAGGGTTTCAGTGACTTCATTAGCTGTGGTTGCTGATGCATATATGGTTGAATCATCAGCATACATGGACACATGCTGTGTTTAATGCCAGTGGCAGGTCATTGGTAAAAATAGAAAAAGAGTAGAGGTCCTAGAGGGCTGCCCTGCGGTACACCACACTTTACATGTTTGACATTAGAGAAGCTTCCATTAAAGAAAACCCTTTACAGTTCTATTAGATAGACGGCTCTGAATCCACGATATGGCAGGTTAAAAGGTTAAAAACCCTAAATCCTTAACCATGGGCACCCTCTTAGATATCATCCTGACCAACCTGCCCTCTAACCACCTCTGCTGTCTTCAACCAGAGGTTGAAAAGCCATAAAATGTTTTTTTTCTCAACATCAAGTTATGGTCAATAATATCAAAGGCTGCACTGAAATCTAACAGTACAGCTCCCACAATCTTCTTATTATCAATTTATTTCAACCAATCATCAGGAATTTGTGTCAGTGCAGTACATGTTGAGTGCCCTTCTCTATAAGCATGCTGAAAGTCTGTTGTTCATTTGTTTACAGAGAAATAGCATTGTATTTGGTTAAACACAATTTTTTCCAACAGTTTGCTAAAAGCTGGCAGCAAGCTTATAGGTCTGCTGTTAGAACCAGTAAAGGCCGCTTTACCACTCTTGGGTAGTAGAATGACTTTGTCTTCCCTCCAGGCCTGAGGACAAAGACTTTCATCTAGACTCAGATTAATGATAAGACAGATAGGAGTGGCTATAGAGTCAGCTACCATCCTCAGTAGCTTTCCATCTAAGTTGTCAATGCAGGGAGGTTTGTCATTATTGATCGATAACAATAATCTTTCTACCTCTCCCACACTAACTTTACAAAATTCAAACTTACAATGCTTGTCTTTCATTATTATAATTTTTTTTATGCATGAATACAACTGCTCACTGTTAGTTGTTGGCATTTCCTGACTAAGTCTGCCCACTTTGCCAATGAAGTAATCATTAAAATAGGTTTTGTGATAAATAAGCCATCTTATTCAATGAATTGTGTCTTTCTGCCCATAATTTCATTTAAATGTTTTTTTCCATCATTCTGTATATCATTGATCTTGGCTTCATAATCCAGTTTCTTCTTCTTTTTGTTGAGTTTAGTCACATCATTTCTCAATTTGCAGTAAGTCAGCCAGTCAGATGTGCAGCCAGACTTATTAGCCACTCCTTCTGCCCCATCTCTTTCAACCAGACAGTTGTTACATTCCTCATCAATCCATGGAGCCTTAACAGTTCTAACAGTCAGTTTCTGAACTTCTTTGGGAGCAGCGCACGAAGTGACCGTTTTGGAGACCCTGGCATGCCCAAAGTAAAATGCCTCCTATTCAGGCCCAGAAAATAGGATATGCACATATTTAGTACCATTGGATAGGAAACACTCTGGATTTTCTAAAAGTGTTAACATTTTGTCTGTGACTAAAACAGAACGGATATGGCAGACGACACCCTGAGGAATTTCTGTCCTGGAAAAAGTGGTTTTGACAGAGTGCCTCATTGGGAACCCCTCCCTTATGAAAATGCCCATATAAGGGCATATGAATGCAGTACCTATCGCTTCCTCTGGGTGTCAACAGTCTCGAGAAAGTGTTCTGATTCTTTTTAGATGCTTTTAGAGCAGAGAAGAAGAGGAATAAGGAAGTGCCCCCACAGATGTCAAAAGAACCATGGATTGTCTTCGTTGGACACTTGGGAAGCCCTCAGCAGAAGTTCTTCAAAAGGTAATTGATTTGTTTTCGATGTGAAATGTGTTTTCTGTGAACCGTGATAGCTTATGAAATTATGGTAATGGTAAAAATATGTTAGGCGCTACCCTCAAACAATCAAATGTGGTGCTTTCGCCGTAAAGCCTTTTTGAAATCTGACAACGCTGTGATATTGCCAAGAAGCAGAGCTTTTGATGACTATGAAACATTTGTATATTGGTGCATGTTTAATAATTCAACTTTTGGATTTTGAATTTGGCGCCTTGCATTTCACCTGGTAGTGTCGGGAGTGGGGCGCTAGCGCACCACCGCTCCCTAAGAAGTTTTAACAGGTGAATGTTTATCAATAATTGGAAGAAGCAATTTCATAAATTCATCAAGTGCAGCGTCTGGTTGCTCCTCATTAATCACATCAGACCAACATGTATTTAACATCATCCACATAAATCACAGCTAAATCTTTAGTATGATCTCTTATACCTTATTTTAGGCCCAGCTGTTGGAACTTTGGCTTTCCTGGATATAGCCACTATATTGTGATCACTGCATCCAATGGGTACGGATACAGCTTCAGAACAAAGTTCTACAGTATTAGTAAAACTGTGATCAATACATGTGGATGATCTTATTCCTGTAGTGTTTGTAAACACCCTGGTAGGTTGATTAATAACCTGAATCAGATTACAGCCACTGGTTACAGTGAGAAGCTTCCTCTTGAGCAGACAGCTTGATGAAAACCAGTCAATATTCAGGTCCCCAAGAAAGTAGACCTCTCTGTTTACATCACATACACTATCAAGCATTTCACACATATTATTTAGATACTGACTGTCAGCACTTGGTGGCCTGTAGCAACACCCCAAAATAACAGGCTTTAGATGTGCCAGGTGGACCTGCAACCACAACACTTCAATAACACTTGACGTGAGATCTTCTTTAAGCATTACAGAGATATGGCTCTGAATATGTACACAACTTATTTTTGTCCTCAAATGAAACTGGTATATTTTTCTATTTATGCCAGTTCCTTTCAGCCAGTTTGTATCTTTAATATATGGCAGACAAACAAGTTCCCTACCTTCTCCCTCTTCCACTTGCCTCCATGTTTGTGGTAGTGCTGTAATCAGTTGGTTATACGTTTGGATTTAGAAGACATTCCCATATATTTTCGATAGCTGCATACGTGACAACTCCTCTGTTTCATCATATCATTAAGAAATATAATACAATAAAAAAATGTACTAAATCCATGAATAATGTTTTTTTTATTAATCAGTATATTTGAGTTTAACCATAACATTTGTTGTAATATTTGTTCTATCTTTTCTGGAGGATGAAACTGAAATTGTAATCAGCTTTGTACGGCTTGTTTAAGAAAGGACGATATCTCGAGCGACAATCAAGGCGGAACAACACGGTTGTGGACGGAATTGTAGAATCTCCACATGAGACCTGGACGGAGTCTGAGGACAAAGTGAGGGAAATGATCTCAGAGAAATTGAAGTTGGACCACAGGAAGATTGAGCTGGAAAACCCACCACAGGCCCAGGTGATAGTGGTCAAGTTCATGAGGTTCAAGGACAAGGTAGCTGTTCTGGAAAGAGCCAAGAATTTCAGAGGACGGTACATATTCCTCAACGAGGACTATCTTGAAGCTGTGCGCCAGAAGAGGAAAGAACTGATCCCAGCCATGAAAGCTGCCAGAGTGCGTGGGGACATTGCTTACATCCTCTATGACAGGCTCATTGTCCACCCTCCCTCCCAGAAGCCTGGAAGGGATGAGAGAGCCAAGCCTATGAGTTCATAGCTTCAACCCCGCAGCACACAGACACAGCAGCAGACACACCAATTGATTAAGGTCTGGAGACTGGCTAGGCCACTCCAGGACCTTAACTTCTTAAGGAGCAGCAAGGTGCGCTGGGGTGCTAGCGCCCCACTCCCGACACTACCAGGTGAAATGCAAGGCGCCAAATTCAAAATCCAAAATTTTAATTATTAAACATACATCAATATACAAATGCTTCATAGTCATCAAAAGCTCTGCTTCTTGGCAATATCACAGCGTTGTCAGATTTCAAAAAGGCTTTACGGCGAAAGCACCACATTTGATTGTTTGAGGGTAGCACCTTCATTATTTTTCCATTACCATGAATTCATTAGCCTTCACAGTTCACAGAAAACACATTTCACAGCGAAAACAAATCAATTACCTGTTGAAGAACTTCTGCTGATGGCTTCCCAAGTGTCCAACGAAGACAAACCATGGTTCTTTTGTTAGAAAAAGTAATGTATTATATCCATAAATCTTTGTTTGGTTCGCGCGTTATAATCAGAAACTACAGCCTCCACTCGTCCATTGAAACGTGAAGAGAACTCGTTCAACTTATACCTATAAACTTGTCCAAGAACAATCAAACATAATTTAAAATATATACTTAGGAACACTTTTCTGTATAATTGGTATAATATTTCAACCGGAATATAAACTGGGCAATAAGAAAGGAAAAAACCACAGAGCGTGCCTGGCGGGAGCGTGCGTCCTCTTCTATTGACATCTGTGGGGGCACTTCCTGATTCCTCTTCTTCTCTGCTCTAAAAGCATCTAAAAAGAATCAGAAACACTTTCTCGAGACTGTTGACATCCAAAGGAAGCGATAGGTACTGCATTCATATGCCCTTATATGGGCATTTTCATAAGGGAGGGGTTCCAAATGAGCAATGTGTCAAAACCACTTTTTCCAGGACAGAAATTCCTCGGGGTTTTGCTTGCCATATCCGTTCTGTTTTACTCACAGACAAATGGTTAACACTTTTAGAAAATCCAGAGTGTTTCCTATCCAATGGTACTAAATATGTGCATATCCTATTTTCTGAGCCTGAATGGGAGGCATTTGACTTTGGGCATGCCAGGGTCTCCAAAACGGTCACCTCGTGCGCTGCTCCCTAAGAAGTTAATGTGCTTCTTCTTGAGCCACTCCTTTGTTGCCTTGGCCGTGTGTTTTCGGTCATTGTCATGCTGGAATACACATCCACGACCCATTTTCAATGCTCTGGCTGAGGGAAGGAGGTTCTCACCCAAGATTTGACGGTACATGGCCACGTCCATCGTCCCTTTGATGCGGTGAAGTTGTCCTGTCCCCTTAGCAGAAAAACACCCCCAAAGCATAATGTTTCCACCTTCATGTTTGACGGTGGGGATGGTGTTCTTGGGGTCATAGGCAGCATTCCTCCTCCTCCAAACACGGCGAGTTGAGTTGATGCCAAAGAGCTCCATTTTGGTCTCATCTGACCACAACACTTTCACCCAGTTGTCCTCTGAATTATTCAGATGTTCATTGGCAAACTTCAGACGGGCATGTATATGTGCTTTCTTGAGCAGGGGGACCTTGCAGGCGCTGCAGGATTTCCGTCCTTCGCGGCGTAGTGTTACCAATTGTTTTCGTGGTGACTATGGTCCCAGCTGCCTTGAGATCATTGACAAGATCCTCCCGTGTAGATCTGGGCTGATTCCTCACCGATCTCATGATCATTGTAACTCCACGAGGTGAGATATTCCAATGAGCCCCAGGCAGAGGGAGATTGACAGTTCTTTTGTGTTTCTTCCATTAGCGAATAATCGCACCAACTGTTGTCACCTTCTCACCAAGCAGCTTGGCGATGGTCTTGTCAACAGTCCAGCAGTCCAACAGACAAACAGACAAACAGACAAACAGTCCAACAGTCCAACAGTCCAACAGACAAACAGTCCAACAGACAAACAGTCCAACAGTCCAACAGTCCAACAGACAAACAGTCCAACAGTCCAACAGTCCAACAGTCCAACAGACAAACAGACAAACAGTCCAACAGTCCAACAGACAAAAGTCCAACAGTCCAACAGTCCAACAGACAAACAGTCCAACAGACAAACAGTCCAACAGTCCAGCAGTCCAACAGACAAACAGTCCAACAGTCCAACAGTCCAACAGTCCAGCAGTACAGCAGTCCAGCAGTCCAACAGTCCAACAGTCCAGCAGTCCAACAGTCCAACAGTCCAACAGACAAACAGTCCAACAGACAAACAGTCCAACAGTCCAACAGTCCAACAGACAAACAGTCCAACAGTCCAACAGACAAACAGTCCAACAGACAAACAGACAAACAGTCCAACAGTCCAACAGACAAACAGACAAACAGTCCAACAGTCCAACAGACAAACAGACAAACAGTCCAACAGACAAACAGACAAACAGTCCAACAGTCCAACAAACAAACAGTCCAACAGACAAACAGACAAACAGACAAACAGTCCAACAGTCCAAAAGTCCAACAGACAAACAGTCCAACAGTCCAACAGTCCAACAGACAAATAGTCGGTCTAACAGTCTAACAGTCCAACAGTCCAACAGTCCAGCAGACAAAAAGACAAACAGTCCAACAGTCCAACAGTCCAACAGACAAACAGTCCAACAGTCCAACAGTCCAACAGTCCAACAGTCCAACAGTCCAACAGTCCAGCAGTCTAACAGTCTAACAGTCTAACAGACAAACAGTCAACAGTCCTAACAGTCCAACAGACAAACGGTCTAACAGTCTAACAGTCTAACAGACAAACAGTCCTAACAGACAAACAGTCCTAACAGTCTAACAGTCTAACAGTCCAACAGACAAACAGTTCAACAGTCCAACAAACAAACAGTCCAACAGACAAACAGACAAACAGTCCAACAGTCCAACAGACAAACAGTCCAACAGACAAACAGACAAACAGTCCAACAGTCCAACAGACAAACAGTCCAACAGACAAACAGACAAACAGTCCAACAGACAAACAGTCCAACAGACAAACAGACAAACAGTCCAACAGTCCAACAGTCCAACAGTCCAACAGTCTAACAGACAAACGGTCTAACAGTCCTAACAGACAAACGGTCTAACAGTCCTAACAGTTCCAACAGACAAACAGTCCTAACAGTCTAGCGGTCTAAAAGACAAACAGTCAACAGTCCAACAGTCAGCAGTCCAGCAGTCAACAGTCAACAGACAAACAGTCTAACAGTTCAACAGTCTAACAGTCTAACAGTCCTAACAGTCTGAAAGTCTAACAGACAAACAGTCTAACAGTCCAACAGACAAACGGTCTAACAGTCCAACAGTCCTAACAGACAAACAGTCTAACAGTCCAATAGACCAATAGACAAATAGTCTAACAGTCTAACAGTCTAACAGACAAACAGACAAATAGACAAACAGTCAACAGACAAACAGTCCAACAGTCTAACAGTCTAACAGTCCAACAGACAAACGGTCAACAGACAAACAGTCCAACAGTCTAACAGTCAACAGTCTAACAGACAAACGGTCTAACAGTCTAACAGTCCAGCGGTCTAAAAGACAAACAGTCTAACAGTCCTAACAGTCCAACAGTCCAGCAGTCCAACAGTCCAACAGTCCAACAGACAAACAGTCCAACAGTCCAACAGACAAACAGTCCAACAGTCCAACAGTCCGAAAGTCCAACAGACAAACAGTCCAACAGTCCAACAGACAAACAGTCCAACAGTCCAACAGACAAACAGTCCAACAGTCCAACAGACAAACAGTCCAACAGTCCAACAGTCAAACAGTCCAGCAGTCCAAAAGACAAACAGTCCAACAGTCCAACAGTCCAACAGTCCAGCAGTCCAGCAGTCCAACAGTCCAACAGTCCAGCAGTCCAACAGTCCAGCAGTCCAACAGTCCAACAGTCCAGCAGTCCAACAGTCCAACAGTCCAACAGACAAACAGTCCAACAGTCCAACAGACAAACAGTCCAACAGTCCAACAGACAAACAGTCCAACAGACAAACAGACAAACAGTCCAACAGACAAACAGACATACAAACAAACAAACAAACAGTCCAACAGTCCAACAGACAAGCAGTCCAACAGACAAGCAGTCCAACAGACAAACAGTCCAACAGTCCAACAGTCCAACAGTCCGAAAGTCCAACAGACAAACAGACAAACAGACAAACAGTCCAACAGACAAACAGTGCATTGAACTGACCCTGTAGATAGTATGGTATTAACTGACCCTGTATATAGTATGGTATTAACTGACCCAGTATATATTATGGTATTAACTGACCCTGTATATAGTATGGTATTAACTGACCCAGTATATATTATGGTATTAACTGACCCTGTATATAGTATGGTATTAACTGACCCAGTATATAGTATGGTATTAACAGACCCTGTATATAGTATGGTATTAACTGACCCTGTATATAGTATGGTATTAACTGACCCTGTATATAGTATGGTACTAACTGACCCAGTATATATTATGGTATTAACTGACCCTGTGTACAGTATGGTATTAACTGACCCTGTAAATAGTATAGTACTAACTGAGCCAGTATATATTATGGTATTAACTGACCCTGTATATAGTATGGTATTAACTGACCCTGTATATAGTATGGTATTAACTGACCCTGTATATAGTATGGTATTAACTGACCCTGTATATAGTATGGTACTAACTGGCCCAGTATATGGTATTAACTGACCCTGTATATAGTAGGGTATTAACTGACCCTGTATATAGTATGGTACTAACTGACCCAGTATATAGTATGGTATTAACTGACCCTGTATATAGTAGGGTATTAACTGACCCTGTATATAGTATGGTACTAACTGACCCAGTATATAGTATAGTACTAACTGACCCTGTATATAGTATGGTATTAACCTGACCCTGTATATAGTATGGTATTAACTGACCCTGTATATAGTAGGGTATTAACTGACCATGTAAATAGTATAGTACTAACTGACCCTGTATATAGTATGGTGTTAACTGACCCTATATATAGTATGGTATTAACTGACCCTGTATATAGTGTGGTACTAAATGACCCAGTATATAGTATGGTATTACTGACCCTGTAAATAGAATGGTACTAACTGACCCTGTATATAGTATGGTATTAACTGAACCTGTATATAGTATGGTATTAACTGACCCTGTATATAGTATGGTATTAACTGACCCTGTATATAGTATGGTACTAACTGACCCAGTATATGGTATTAACTGACCCTGTATATAGTAGGGTATTAACTGACCCTGTATATAGTATGGTACTAACTGACCCAGTATATAGTATGGTATTAACTGACCCTGTATATAGTAGGGTATTAACTGACCCTGTATATAGTATGGTACTAACTGACCCAGTATATAGTATAGTACTAACTGACCCTGTATATAGTATGGTATTAACCTGACCCTGTATATAGTATGGTATTAACTGACCCTGTATATAGTAGGGTATTAACTGACCATGCAAATAGTATAGTACTAACTGACCCTGTATATAGTATGGTATTAACTGACCCTATATATAGTATGGTATTAACTGACCCTGTATATAGTGTGGTACTAACTGACCCAGTATATAGTATGGTATTACTGACCCTGTATATAGTATGGTATTAACTGACCCTGTATATAGTATGGTATTAACTGACCCTGTATATAATATGGTACTAACTGACCCAGTATATGGTATTAACTGACCCTGTATATAGTAGGGTATTAACTGACCCTGTATATAGTATGGTACTAACTGACCCAGTATATAGTATAGTACTAACTGACCCTGTATATAGTATGGTATTAACCTGACCCTGTATATAGTATGGTATTAACTGACCCTGTATATAGTAGGGTATTAACTGACCATGCAAATAGTATAGTACTAACTGACCCTGTATATAGTATGGTATTAACTGACCCTATATATAGTATGGTACTAACTGACCCAGTATATAGTATGGTATTAATTGACCCTGTATATAGTAGGGTATTAACTGACCCTGTATATAGTATGGTACTAACTGACCCAGTATATAGTATAGTACTAACTGACCCTGTATATAGTATGGTATTAACCTGACCCTGTATATAGTATGGTATTAACTGACCCTGTATATAGTAGGGTATTAACTGACCATGCAAATAGTATAGTACTAACTGACCCTGTATATAGTATGGTATTAACTGACCCTTTATATAGTATGGTATTAACTGACCCTGTATATAGTGTGGTACTAACTTACCCAGTATATAGTATGGTATTACTGACCCTGTATATAGTATGGTATTAACTGACCCTGTATATAGTATGGTATTAACTGACCCTGTATATAATATGGCATTAACTGACCCAGTATATAGTATGGTATTAACTGACCCTGTAAATAGAATGGTACTAACGGACCCTGTATATAGTATGGTATTAACTGACCCTGTATATAGTATGGTATAATCCTGACCCTGTATATAGTATGGTATTGAACTGACCCTGTGTATAGTGTGGTATAATCCTGACCCAGTTTATAGTATGGTATTAACTGACCCTGTATAAAGTATGGTATTGAACTGACCCTGTATAAAGTATGGTATTAACTGACTCTGTATATAGTATGGTATTGAACTGACCCTGTATATAGTATGGTATTAACCTGACCCTGTAAATAGTATGGTACTAACTGACCCTGTATATTGTATGGTATTAACTGACCCTGTATATAGTATGGTATAATCCTGACCCAGTTTATAGTATGGTATAAACTGACCCTGTATATAGTATGGTATTAACTGACCCTATATATAGTATGGTATTAACCTGACCCTGTAAATAGTATGGTACTAACTGACCCTGTATATTGTATGGTATTAACTGACCCTGTATATAGTATGGTATAATCCTGACCCAGTTTATAGTATGGTATAAACTGACCCTGTATATAGTATGGTATTAACTGACCTTATACATAGTATGGTATTAACTGAGCCTGTATATAGTATGGTATTAACTGAGCCTGTATATAGTATGGTATTAACTGACCCTGTATATAGTATGGTATTAACTGACCCTGTAGATAGTATGGTTTTAACCTGACCCTGTATATAGTAATGTATTACCTGACCCTATATATAGTATGGTACTAACTGACCCTGTAGATAGTATGGTTTTAACCTGACCCTGTATATAGTATGGTATTAACCTGACCCTGTATATAGTATGGTATTACCTGACCCTATATATAGTATGGTATTAACTGACCTTATATATAGTATGGTATTAACTGACCCTGTATATAGTATGGTATTAACCTGACCCTGTATATAGTATGGCATTAACTGACCCTGTATATAGTATGGTATTAACTGACCCTATATATAGTATGGTATTAACTGACCCTGTATATAGTTTGGTGTTGGAATGACCCTGTATATAGTATGGTATTAACTGACCCTGTATATAGTATGGTATAATCTCACCCTGTATATAGTATGGTATTAACTGACCCTGTATATGGTGTGGTATTAACTGACCCTGTATATAGTGTGGTATTAACTGACCCTGTATATAGTATGGTATTATCTGACCCTGTATATAGTATGGTATTAACTGACCCTGTATATATTATGGTAATAACTGACCCTGTATATAGTATGGTATTAACTGACTCTGTATATAGTATGGTATTAACTGACCCTGTATATAGTATGGTATAATCTGACCCTGTATATAGTGTGGTATTAACTGACCCTGTATATAGTATGGTATAATCTGACCCTGTATATAGTATGGTATTAACTGACCCTGTATATAGTATGGTATAATCTGACCCTGTATATAGTATGGTATTAACTGACTCTGTATATAGTATGGTATTAACTGACCCTGTATATAGTATGGTATAATCTGACCCTGTATATAGTGTGGTATTAACTGACCCTGTATATAGTATGGTATAATCTGACCCTGTATATAGTATGGTATTAACTGACCCTGTATATAGTATGGTATAATCTGACCCTGTATATAGTATGGTATTAACTGACCCTGTATATATTATGGTATTAACTGACCCTGTATATAGTATGGTATAATCTGACCTTGTATATAGTATGGTATTAACTGACCCTGTATATAGTATGGTATTAACTGACCCTGTATATATTATGGTATTAACTGACCCTGTATATAGTATGGTATAATCTGACCCTGTATATAGTATGGTATAAACTGACCCTGTATATAGTATGGTATTAACTGACCCTGTATATAGTATGGTATTAACTGACCCTGTATATAGTATGGTATTAACTGACCCTGTATATAGTATGGTATTAACTGACCCTGGATATAGTATGGTATTATCTGAACCTGTATTTATTATGGTATTAACTGACCCTGTGTATAGTATGGTACTAACTGACCCAGTTCATTTTATGGTATTAACCTGACCCTGTATATAGTATGGTACTAACTGACCCTGTATATAGTATGGTATTAACTGACCCTGTATATAGTATGGTATTAACTGACCCTGTATATAGTATGGTATAATCTGACCCTGTATATAGTATGGTATTAACTGACTCTGTATATAGTATGGTATTAACTGACCCTGTATATAGTATGGTATAATCTGACCCTGTATATAGTGTGGTATTAACTGACCCTGTATATAGTATGGTATAATCTGACCCTGTATATAGTATGGTATTAACTGACCCTGTATATAGTATGGTATAATCTGCCCCTGTATATAGTATGGTATTAACTGACCCTGTATATATTATGGTATTAACTGACCCTGTATATAGTATGGTATAATCTGACCTTGTATATAGTATGGTATTAACTGACCCTGTATATAGTATGGTATTAACTGACCCTGTATATATTATGGTATTAACTGACCCTGTATATAGTATGGTATAATCTGACCCTGTATATAGTATGGTATAAACTGACCCTGTATATAGTATGGTATTAACTGACCCTGTATATAGTATGGTATTAACTGACCCTGTATATAGTATGGTATTAACTGACCCTGTATATAGTATGGTATTAACTGACCCTGGATATAGTATGGTATTATCTGAACCTGTATTTAGTATGGTATTAACTGACCCTGTGTATAGTATGGTACTAACTGACCCAGTTCATTTTATGGTATTAACCTGACCCTGTATATAGTATGGTACTAACTGACCCTGTATATAGTATGGTATTAACTGACCCAGTTCATTTTATGGTATTAACCTGACCCTGTATATAGTATGGTATTAACTGACCCTGTATATAGTATGGTATTATCCTGACCCTGTATATAGTATGGTATTAACTGACCCTGTATATAGTATGGTACTAACTGACCCAGTTCATTTTATGGTATTAACCTGACCCTGTATATAGTATGGTACTAACTGACCCAGTTCATTTTATGGTATTAACCTGACTCATTGCATGGGGTTGTTGTTCTGTATTCTCTGGTGTGATATCTGAGGACAGGGCTGCGGTAAACATGCAGTCAGTATATGGGGTTGTTGTTTTGTATTCTATGGTGTGGTACGGCGTGCAGAAAGGGTCAATAGGGTACAACAGTGAGTTTACGACAAGCTCGTCGTGTGATGTCTATAGGTGCGCACACCACGGACCTGTCTAACCCTGACCCTGTCTGGAATCTAATGGAGAACAGACACCATTAATGACTGTTTTTCTCCACTTTTTCTCCACTCTGTGTCTGTGTCTGTCTCTCTCTCTCTCTCTCTCTCTCTCTCTCTCTCTCTCTCTCTCTCTCTCTCTCTCTCTCTCTCTCTCTCTCTCTCTCTCTCTCTCTCTCTTTCTCCCTCTCGCTCTCTCTCTCTCTCTCTCTCTCTCTCTCTCTCTCTCCCTCTCGCTCTCTCTCTCTCTCTCTGTCTCTCTCTCTCTCTCTTGCTCCTGTTCTTTCTCTCTTTTCTCTGAGATGTTTCATCAGCATTACAATGGTTAATTAGTCTGATTGCTCTCCGCTGAAATCATAGTAGAGCTGTGGTGTGTGTGTGTGTGCGTGCCTCTGTGTGTGTGGGTATGCGTGTGGATAACAACGGCTGTTGTCTCTCATTTAGCCCTGTAGCAGGTAATGAAAGGGGACTGGTGGAAATTTCAGTTATTTCAGCTATGTCTTCTGTGTCTGCTGGGATAAATGATTACATGGATTAGACCTTGGCCAAGAAATCACACACACACAAACACTCTGTTCTGTGCTGTTACCAAACAAAGAACAGCACCACAATCCCCTTTCAATTAGGGCATCTGATAAACAGTGAAGTAGTGGTTAATGAGAGAGAGAGGGGGGAAGGGGAGAGAGAGAGACAGGAGAGAGAGAGAGAGAGTAAAAGAGAGAGAGAGAGAGAGAGAGAGAGAGAGAGAGAGAGAGAGAGAGAGAGAGACAGGAGAGAGAGAGAGAGAGAGAGAGAGAGAGAGAGAGAGAGAGAGAGAGAGAGAGAGAGAGAGAGAGAGAGAGAGAGAGAGAGAGAGAGAGAGAGAGCAAAATAGCCAAAGCAACACAGATGGACAGACAGATATACAGATGGAAATACAAATATATAGATAAATAGATAGATAGACAGATAGATAGACAGATAGATAGACAGATAGATAGATACATGTCATCCCTTCCAGCACCATGGTCTGGTGTCTCAACCCCTACAGCACCATGGTCTGGTGTCTCAACCCCTCCAGCACCATGGTCTGGTGTCTCATCCCCTCCAGCACCATGGTCTGGTGTGTCAACCCTTCCAGCACCATGGTCTGGTGTCTCAACCCTTCCAGCACCATGGTCTGGTGTGTCAACCCCTCCAGCACCATGGTCTGGTGTCTCATCCCCTCCAGCACCATGGTCTGGTGTCTCAACCCCTCCAGCACCATGGTATGGTGTGTCAACCCTTCCAGCACCATGGTCTGGTGTCTCAACCCCTCCAGCACCATGGTCTGGTGTGTCAACCCCTCCAGCACCATGGTCTGGTGTCTCATCCCCTCCAGCACCATGGTCTGGTGTCTCAACCCCTCCAGCACCATGGTCTGGTGTGTCAACCCCTCCAGCACCATGGTCTGGTGTCTCAACCCCTCCAGCACCATGGTCTGGTGTCTCAACCCCTCCAGCACCATGGTCTGGTGTCTCAACCCCTACAGCACCATGGTCTGGTGTCTCAACCCCTACAGCACCATCATCTGTTGTCTGAACCCCTCCAGCACCATGGTTCTACACAGAACCCTATCCCCTTGGGGATCTGGTCGAAGGCAGCACACTATCTGGGGAATAGGGTGCCGTTTGGGACACAGCAGAGCCTGCAGCGTCTTGCCAAGCTGATCCATGCTTTACGGCCCGAGTGGCAGCACAGAGCACTTTAATGGAGCTGACATTTGTAAAACATGTGGTTCACTAGTTCCAGTAAGGCTGCAGTACAAACAGACTAACCACACACTCCACATGCTGTCCTCTGATCTACTACTGTAATACTGTGGACTAGGACAGGGTTAAACCCTAACACTCCACATGCTGTCCTCTGATCTACTACTGTAATACTGTGGACTAGGACAGGGTTAAACCCTAACACTCCACATGCTGTCCTCTGATCTACTACTGTAATACTGTGGACTAGGACAGGGTTAAACCCTAACACTCCACATGCTGTCCTCTGGTCTACTACTGTAATACTGTGGACTAGGACAGGGTTAAACCCTAACACTCCACATGCTGTCCTCTGATCTACTACTGTAATACTGTGGACTAGGACAGGGTTAAACCCTAAAACTATGTGGTGTGTCTGTCTGTCTTTGTTGTGTGTTGTGTCTGTCTGTCTGTCTGTGTCTGTCTGTCTGTCTGTCTGTCTGTCTGTCTGTCTGTCTGTGTCTGTCTGTCTGTCTGTCCATCTGTCTGTGTTGTGTCTGTCTGTGTTGTGCGTTGTGTCTGTTTGTCTGTCTGTCTGTGTTGTGTCTGTCTGTGTTGTGTCTGTCTGTTTGTGTTGTGTCTGTTTTTCTGTGTTGTGTCTCTTTTTCTGTCTGTCTGTGTTGTGTCTGTTTTTCTGTCTGTCTGTGTTGTGTCTGTCTGTCTGTCTGTGTTGTGTTGTGTCTGTCTGTCTGTCTGTGTTGTGTCTGTCTGTCTGTGTTGTGTTGTGTCTGTCTGTGTTGTGTCTGTCTGTCTGTCTGTCTGTCTGTCTGTCTGTCTGTCTGTGTTGTGTCTGTCTGTTTTGTCTGTCTGTCTGTGTTAGATCTGTCTGTCTCTGTTGTGACTGTCTGTGTATTTGTTCTTAACTGACTTGTCTAGTAAAATAAAGGTTACTAGAGCCCTCTGAGTGTGAGTTGTGTGTTATTAGAGCCCTCTGAGTGTGAGTTGTGTGTTATTAGAGCCCTCTGAGTGTGAGTTGTGTGTTACTAGAACCCTCTGAGTGTGAGTCGTGTGTTATTAGAGCCCTCTGAGTGTGATGTTGTGTGTTATTAGAAGCCTCTGAGTGTGAGTTGTGTGTTACTAAAGCCCTCTGAGTGTGAGTTGTGTGTTACTAGAGCCCTCTGAGTGTGAGTTGTGTGTTACTAGAGCCCTCTGAGTGTGAGTTGTGTGTTATTAGAGCCCTCTGAGTGTGAGTTGTGTGTTACTAGAGCCCTCTTAGTGTGAGTTGTGTGTTACTAGAGCCCTCTGAGTGTGAGTTGTGTGTTACTAAAGCCCTCTGAGTGTGAGTTGTGTTACTAGAGCCCTCTGAGTGTGAGTTGTGTGTTATTAGAGCCCTCTGAGTGTGAGTTGTGTGTTATTAGATCCCTCTGAGTGTGAGTTGTGTGTTACTAGAGCCCTCTGAGTGTGAGTTGTGTGTTACTAGAGCCCTCTGAGTGTGAGTTGTGTGTTATTAGAGCCCTCTGAGTTTGAGTTGTGTGTTATTAGAGCCCTCTGAGTGTGAGTTGTGTGTTATTAGAGCCCTCTGAGTGTGAGTTGTGTGTTACTAGAGCCCTCTGAGTGTGAGTTGTGTGTTACTAGAACCCTCTGAGTGTGAGTTGTGTGTTACTAGAGCCCTCTGAGTGTGAGTTGTGTGTTATTAGAGCCCTCTGAGTGTGAGTTGTGTGTTATTAGAGCCCTCTGAGTGTGAGTTGTGTGTTACTAAAGCCCTCTGAGTGTGAGTTGTGTGTTACTAGAGCCCTCTGAGTGTGAGTTGTGTTTTACTAGAGCCCTCTGAGTGTGAGTTGTGTGTAACTAGAGCCCTCTGAGTGTGAGTTGTGTGTTATTAGAGCCCTCTGAGTGTGAGTTGTGTGTTATTAGAGCCCTCTGAGTGTGAGTTGTGTGTTACTAGAGCCCTCTGAGTGTGAGTTGTGTGTTATTAGAGACCTCTGAGGTTGAGTTGTGTGTTACTAGAGCCCTCTGAGTGTGAGTTGTGTGTTACTAGAGCCCTCTGAGTGTGAGTTGTGTGTTATTAGAGCCCTCTGAGTGTGAGTTGTGTGTTATTAGAGCCCTCTGAGTGTGAGTTGTGTTTTACTAGAGCCCTCTGAGTGTGAGTTGTGTGTTATTAGAGCCCTCTGAGTGTGAGTTGTGTGTTACTTGAGCCCTCTGAGTGTGAGTTGTGTGTTACTAGAGCCCTCTGAGTGTGAGTTGTGTGTTATTAGAGCCCTCTGAGTGTGAGTTGTGTGTTACTAGAGCCCTCTGAGTGTGAGTTGTGTGTTATTAGAGCCCTCTGAGTGTGAGTTGTGTGTTATTAGAGCCCTCTGAGTGTGAGTTGTGTGTTATTAGAGCCCTCTAAGTGTGAGTTGTGTTTTACTAGAGCCCTCTGAGTGTGAGTTGTGTGTTATTAGAGCCCTCTGAGTGTGAGTTGTGTGTTACTAGAGCCCTCTGAGTGTGAGTTGTGTGTTACTAGAGCCCTCTGAGTGTGAGTTGTGTGTTACTAGAGCCCTCTGAGTGTGAGTTGTGTGTTATTAGAGCCCTCTGAGTGTGAGTTGTGTGTTACTAGAGCCCTCTGAGTGTGAGTTGTGTGTTTTCAGAACCCTCTGAGTGTGAGTTGTGTGTTACTAGAGCCCTCTGAGTGTGAGTTGTGTGTTATTAGAGCCCTCTGAGTGTGAGTTGTGTGTAACTAGAGCCCTCTGAGTGTGAGTTGTGTGTTACTAGAGCCCTCTGAGTGTGAGTTGTGTGTAACTAGAGCCCTCTGAGTGTGAGTTGTGTGTTACTAGAGCCCTCTGAGTGTGAGTTGTGTGTTACTAGAGCCCTCTGAGTGTGAGTTGTGTGTTACTAGTGCCCTCTGAGTGTGTCTAAACATTCTAACCAGGTTTAATCGATGATTCTGTTAGCGTTCCCATCCGGTTGTCTCTCGGCAGGGTGCCCCGCCCCTAACCACTTCCAGATTATCTGATTGGGTCATAGTTGGAGACGCACCAATCACACATGACAGGAGTAGGCGTGTCTCTCTGCACTTCTGATAAAACAGACAATGTAGGAAAACATTTCTAAGGGAACACTATTAAAAAAAGGCCTTTTCCACCACAGCTGCTTTACACATTGACTGGGGGGAAGGGTTGATCTGCATTTGCTAAGCAGTTCCCTGGATGGGGTAATAGAGTCATGGACACAATGTGTGTGCGTGAGATACGGCTGTATGAACACCCTGTGAAGACTCCGCTCTGACCATCACTCTGTTACCGTAACCAAACCGCTCCTCATCAACACAGACACAGCGAAGAGGACGAGAGAGAGAGACAGAGAGAGAGAGAGAGAGACAGAGAGAGAGAGAGATACAGAGAGAGAGAGAGAGAGAGAGAGAGAGAGAGAGAGAGAGAGAGAGAGAGACAGAGAGAGAGAGAGACAGAGACAGAGAGAGAGAGAGAGAGAGAGAGAGACAGAGAGAGAGAGAGAGAGAGAGACACAGAGAGAGAGACAGAGACAGAGAGAAAAGAGACAGAGACAGAGACAGAGAGAAGAAAAAGTGGAGACACAGACCCACAAAGAATTCGAAAGCAAACCTAATTTTGATAAACTCTCATATCTACTGGGTGAAATACCACAGTGTGCCGTCACAGCAGCAAGATGTATGACCTGTTGCCACAAGAAAAGGGCAACCAGTGAAGAACAAACACCATTGTAAATACAACCCATCCTTTTTGTTTATTTATTTTCCTTTTCATATTTCAAATATTTACACATCGCTACAAAACTGTATACAGCCAATAATATGACATTTGAAATGCCTCTATTCTATTCTGGACCTCTTGTGAGTGTAATGTTTACTGTTCATTTCTGATTGTTAATTTCACTTGCTTTGGCAATGTAAACAAATGTTTCCCACGCCAATAAAGCTGCTTTGAATTGAGAGGGGGAGACAGAGAGAGACTCCTAGAGAGAGGGAGACAGAGAGAGACTCCTAGAGAGGGGGAGAGAGAGAGAGACTCCTAGAGAGGGGGAGACAGAGAGAGACTCCTAGAGAGGGGGAGACAGAGAGAGACTCCTAGAGAGGGGGAGACAGAGAGAGACTCCTAGAGAGGGGAGACAGAGAGAGACTCCTAGAGAGAGGGAGACAGAGAGAGACTCCTAGAGACAGGGAGACAGAGAGAGACTCCTAGAGAGGGGGAGACTGTAGAGACTCCTAGAGAGGGGGAGACTCCTAGAGAGGGGGAGACAGAGAGAGACTCCTAGAGAGGGTTGAGACAGAGAGAGACTCCTAGAGAGGGGGAGACAGAGAGAGACTCCTAGAGAGGGGGAGACAGAGAGAGACTCCTAGAGAGAGGGAGACAGAGAGAGACAGAGAGAGACTCCTAGAGCGGGGGAGACTGTAGAGACTCCTAGAGAGGGGGAGACTCCTAGAGAGGGGGAGACAGAGACTCCTAGAGAGGGGGAGACAGAGAGAGACTCCTGGAGAGAGGGAGACAGAGAGAGACTCCTAGAGAGGGGGAGACAGAGAGAGACTCCTAGAGAGGGGGAGACAGAGAGAGACTCCTAGAGAGAGGGAGACAGAGAGAGACTCCTAGAGAGAGGGAGACAGAGAGAGACTCCTAGAGAGGGGGAGACAGAGAGAGACTCCTAGAGAGGGGGAGACAGAGAGAGACTCCTAGAGAGGGGGAGACAGAGAGAGACTCCTAGAGAGAGGGAGACAGAGAGAGACTCCTAGAGAGGGGGAGACTGTAGAGACTCCTAGAGAGGGGGAGACTCCTAGAGAGGGGGAGACAGAGAGAGACTCCTAGAGAGGGGGAGACAGAGAGAGACTCCTAGAGAGGGTTGAGACAGAGAGAGACTCCTAGAGAGGGGGAGACAGAGAGAGACTCCTAGAGAGGGGGAGACAGAGAGAGACTCCTAGAGAGAGGGAGACAGAGAGAGACTCCTAGAGAGAGGGAGACAGAGAGAGAATCCTAGAGAGGGGGAGACAGAGAGAGACTCCTAGAGAGGGGGAGACAGAGAGAGACTCCTAGAGAGAGGGAGACAGAGAGAGACTCCTAGAGAGGGGGAGACTGTAGAGACTCCTAGAGAGAAGCTGCAGCCCCCCCACTGAGGGCCTCTGAGTGGTTCCCCAACTCCCACATCACCATCTCCACTCTGCTGCCCCGCAAAGACTTTCCTCCCCGTACCATTCAGAAGTCAACGCTGACATCACCAGAGGGTGTGGCCTACTCCCGAACGTGCACCTTGTTCACCACCCAGCAATCACCCCAGAGCACCTGCACTGACCCCTCCCACCTGAGGAAGCAGACAGTAGTGATGTTTGTCATGTCTCTAAAGGACGTGGCACTTGGTAGACAAACACCCCATGATGCACTGGACAGAGGACCACCCAGAGACCCCTACCAGACCACTGCACCACCAAGGAGCCCCAGGCCCACTCAACAACCCACCAGACCCAGCGCACCCCACAGGCCCCACCCACCACCAGAGCATCACCACTTCCATCGGCTTAGCCAGACTGGACCGGGCCCAGCCTACTACCCCGCACCAGACCACCACCTCTACCAGACCAGAGAGACTGGACCGGGCCCAGCCTACTACCCTGCACCAGACTACCACCTCTACCAGACCAGGGAGGAAGCCCCAGGGCCCAGACCTGGCCCCCCTCCACTCCACAGGGCCCAACAGCAGGACCAGCGCAGCTACGCGGAGGTCGTCAGAGGACAAGAGAACCCTGTAGGATTGAGTGAGATTAAACAGCTCCTCCAATACATCTGCACTAAACACACACACACACCACCACAGGCGCACACACACACACACACATACACACACACACACACACACACACACACACACACACACACACACACACACACACACACACACACACACACACACACACACACACACACACACACACACACACACACACACACACACACACACACACACACACACACACACACACACACACACACACACCTATTGTATTAAAAGTGTACTTGTTCAATTAATATGAATATTTAGAGACCTGGGCTCTGGCAGTAAACCCCAAAAATACTAAAATAATGATTTTCCAGAGAAGATCCAGATCTCAGGGAATTAGACCAAAGTTCTCAATTGGTACAAAATATATAGAGTACTGCACACACTACAACTACTTAGGTTTAAAAA